>CM041776.1:314360280-314402513 GCA_023374045.1 Limonium bicolor | reverse complement strand
GTTTATAGTTACTCATCAGTATTATATATTCATACACATAGGTTGCATGTGGGGTCGCTCAAAGAGCTTTCAGGAATACAACACTAACATTCTCAAACATGGTTGGACCCGTAGAAGAAATCTGCTTCTACGGTCATCGAATGAAATTCTTAGCACCAACAGCCTACGGTCAACCACAAGCAAGTGATCGTTTTATAATACATATAAAGATTCGCTTCATTTGGTTACTTTAATTTGTTTCTCTTCAAGTACTATACAATCAATTGGTAAGTAAGCTCAATTTTCCATAACCGATCTAGTTAATTATTAACTGCAGGGAGCTATCATACACTTCATTAGTTACATTGATCAGATGACAATTGTTGTATCGGCTGACGAAGAAACCATTCCCGATCCTAACCAACTGGCTGAAGACATTGCTGAATCACTCAAACTTATGAAGGAAGCAACGTTGACGAAAATCGCTAAAGAGAAAGAGATCCAGGTGTAGTTTGTGCCGTGGTTGGGGTATTCAATGAATCTGTATAATACTACCTACGTTATCAATGATTTATTCGAACTCTATTTTTTAGCTATTAATTTTTTAATGTGGCTTATCTGAGAATAATATGTTCTTTTTATTTGAGATATATACGTACCGTGAAGTTATTTAGTCGAATATATATATATATATATATATATATATGGTGAATCAGGACCGAGTAGCCTTCTGTTTTATGAGCTCTCTCGTGTAATTTGACCTTTTTGTGTATGCGGCAATATATCTGCATGACTGCATTGAGGAGTTTTATTTTGTTTCCTGTTTAATTACACTACCAACCAACATCTTGGAGTGCTTGCTCTCTGACGCACTATATAAAGTGCTCATGTGAGATTACAACATGATTTCCTCTTTCGTCTCCTTTTCCCTTTCCGCATAGTTTTCCAGCTTCCAGTACATCCTTGCGGAATAGATTTAGCAATCTTCCAGTATGTCCTTCCAAAACACGCTTCAACTTTCTGAAATGGCCTACCGATACATGTTGTGTATAGAGAGGAAGAAAGAACTTACCCACCTATCTTTTCCAAGCAATAGTAGAAACTCGTTTTGTTCATTCTTTTACGTGTCTCTTTCTGAACAACCTTGCTTAGTCACGAAGATGCTCAATTATCTAGATTCTTATATGGTGTCAGAGCAACCTTGCTGTGATTTAGATTGAGTAGCATCAAAGTTTCATTGTCAAAGCAAAGAGAGCAACCTTGCTCTGATTTAGATTGAGTAGCATCAAAGTTTCATTGTCAAAGCAAAGAAACAAGAAGCTAGGGTGACACAGTCGTCGACGAGATGAGTCAAGGAACTTCTGGAGATTATCATGTGTTAGGATATGGTGTTATGATATGTTAGGACACTTTGTATTTTCTTTCCCAATTCGGGTGGTAGTATATATTCCCGTATTTATTAGCATTTATTAGGATATCTTCGTTTAGCATTTATTAGGATATCTTCTTTTAGCCTTTCTTTCCCTTTTAGTTTCTCTCATTGGTGTATATATATGACTACGACCTTCGTTCCCAACACAGTGAATATACAGAAATCTCTTCTACTTCATTTATCATTCTCTCTCTCTCGTGAATCTCTTTCAATTCTCTTTCAGAATCATTCTCTTACATTTATCATGGTATCAGAGCAGTTCTTCCGCAATTGACCTTGTCCTACCCGATGACGACCAGACGTAGCGACAGCGACTTCGAACAGGGCTTAACCGAAGACGATGAATCGTCGGATGCTAGCAAAGAAGACATGAAGGCAATAAACACAAAAGGCGCATCTCTCGACTCGATCCTTCAGATCCGCTGACTGTGGCTAGCGCTGACCAACCAGGGGTATCTTACCGTCAAGAAATTCGACGGAAATGGCTTCCAAATATGGAAGAAGAATATGAAGATATCTCTCCTCGCCAAGAATAAAATCAAAATGATTGACGCCACCTTACCACGATCAAAGGTAGCTAAGAGTCGTCGTGATGTCTGGGATCGCTGTGACGGTCTCATCAGGTCCTGGATTATTTCCAGCGTCGATTCGTCGATTGCCGATGGCCTTATATCCCGCAGTACTTCACACGTGATCTGGAAAGCCTTGTGCAAGAGGTACGATCAGTCAAATGGCACTCGTTTATTCGAATTGAGGTGAGAGTTATCTCAGGTGGAGCAGGGTTCATCTAGTGTCACACTACTTTGCTCGCTTGGAAAAATTGTGGGACAAAATTGCTAGTATTTCCGACGTCGATGCTTGTGTCTGTGGTTACGGTGACAAAGTCGCCAAGATGATCGAAAATCAAAAACTTTTCGAATTCCTCTTGGCCTTCGAGAAGAGTTCATCAATATCCACGAAAATATTCTCATGAAATCTCCTTTACCCAGTGTGGATTTTGCCTATTCTGTCATTCTCCACATAGAGAGACAGCGGCACAAATCGATCCGGTAAAAATCCTGTCGAAACTTCCTTTGCCAATACTGTGAGTAAGAGCGGGCCAAATCAATACAATCGATTCAAGAACAAACGAGATGGAGCTGGCAAGAAGAACGACGGCCTGTGCTCTCATTGTGGCAAGACTGGTCACCTCAAGAAAGATTGTTTTGAGTTGAAAGGCTATCCAGATTGGTGGAAAGCGCAAGAGTTTCTTCCGCCAATGCAGTTCAGCGTGGTGAAGGTAGCTCTAACTCTCAGGGTTTAGACATAGAAAGGCTTAATCGCCTCTGTGATATGCTAGAACAGACAAGTCGTTTCTCTATTAAAGGAAAGAGTGCCGCTACTAGCAAAGACAACGGTGAGACCACCAACTTCGTAGGTAATATTCACAACCAGTCCACTGCCGAATATCCTGTCAATGATTCCAACGGTGGTTGATAGATTCTGGTGCTAATGATCATTTGGTTGGTGATGATAGTGTTTTGGGTAACAAGAGAAAACTGTCTAAACCCCATTACATCACTATGCCTAATGGTAACACTGAAACTATTGACACCATAGGCACTATGAATCTCTCGGATAGTTTTAAACTTGAAGATGTTCTATATGTACCTAGTTTTAACCTTGCCCTCATTTCAATAAGCAAACTTGTTGATCAAACAGGTCTGAATGTTGTCTTTGATCAAGAGTTCTGTTATGTGCAGGGCCCTACTTGGATGAGTAGGAAGCGCATAGGACGTAAGAGAGATGGCCTTTACATCTTGGATGTGCATTCTTTCGAACACGCCTTGATAGTTGTAATGTGCATGTTATACCTAGAACCCATGGTACTGATAAGGTCCTGTTATGGCATATGAAGATGGGTCATCCTCCTTTAAATAAGATGCTTAGAATGGGTTTAGTTAACAAGGAGGATGTCCCCTTGAGTTTTGCCTTTGACATTTGCTTTCGTGCAAAGGGGCATCGTCTTTCATTTTCGCATTCTGTTCGTAAATCTGAGGTCTGTTTTGAGACTATACATCTTGATATATGGGGACCTTGTTCTTATGTGAATCATGATGGTAGCAAATAAATCTTAACCATAGTCGATGACGCTAGCAGATGTACATGGACTGTTCTTATGAAACAAAAATTAGAGGCCACTCTCCACATTCAACACTTTATTCTCATGGTTGAAATACAATTTAACAAACATGTTAAGATAGTGCATTCCGATAATGCATACGAGTTAGGATCCTCTGCCGTTTTGAAACAAATTTTTCATAGCAAGGGCATCCTTCACCGTACCACATGTGTTCACACACCGCAACAAAATGGCATAGTGGAACGTAAACATCGTTATTTGCTAGAAACCGCTCGCGCTCGATTTTTTTCGATCCGGATTAGAGATGAATTATTGGGGAGAAAGCATCTTGATGGCCACTCATATTATAAATCGCTTGCCCTCTTATACTTTAAATGGAATTTCACCGTATGAAATTTTCCATGAAGTCCCACCTAAATTTACCACTTTTCATACTTTTGGTTGCCTTGCCTATCACACCGGCCCACATCTCCCTCTCACAAAATTTGATAATCGAGGGTCCAAGGCTGTGTATATTGGGCCTGGGTTGTCTAAAAATGGCCACCGATTGCTGTTGCTGAACGAACGCTACATAATCACTAGCCATGATGTCACTTTCTTTGACAATATATGAAATACCCCAAACTAATAAAACATGGATTAAATATTTAATCACATTAATTAAGGCCTAAACATGCCTTAAAAGTCAACTGAGAACAACAGTGGTCAACACAGATCAAGATGTTGCACCATTTGACTGTTAAGGGTAAATAAATACCCAAATTAACTACTTAGGACCTAAAAATTTGTCTTAACCTTATTAACACATTACTAAACATATTAAAGTCGTGGAAAACACTCCAACACAAAGAACAAGCACTTTCATGCTTCAAGGTCAAAAAGGGAAAAATGTGCTATAAGAAACCTTAAAGGTCTAATGACCTCTAAATAATATAAAATTGGATACCATGATCAAATATCATGTAAGGAACACAACAAAATCGTTGTCAAAGAAAACAGAGCTCAGAAACACCTTGCGACACAAAATGTGCACTAAAACTCCTTAAAGCACGTTTTTGTGTAATTGTCTTCTAAATTGGTCTTAAATGGGCTAAAAGGTTATAAATACCTTTAAATATAATAAAATATCATATTATATGATATTAGGAATTTAATTCCAAGAATTTACAAATTTTTACAAAATTAATATTAAAATATTAATAAAACCCTAAAGTGGGGCCCGTTTGGGTCAACATTGACTAAGTTGGTCAATGTTGACCATTGACCATTAATTGGACCTCTTAAAATCGATGAAGAGGGTCTCTTAATAGACCAAGAGACAAAACCCATGTGACAATTATTTATTCTACATTACTTTTGCATAAAAATAAGAAAAAGTAAACTTTGCCTAATAAAACAAAACTTGTCTCACCTTTTGCTTTCCCCATGTGAGTGCAGCCGTTGGAGAGCCTCTCCTTTCCCTTATTACACGGCTGATACAAGGCCCCAAGCTAGAACAAGACAAGAGTGGTGAGTCACATATTCATTAAATGATATAAGTAACATTATTACCCATTTTTGATTCAAAATGGAATCAATCATACCCTACCTTTGTCAATCAAGGACGGCTGCCTCCTCTTCTTGTCTCCACCGAATTCCCCTTCAATTATCAGCATCAATCAAGCATTGATGAGTCATCAAAACAATAATGACCTAAAATATTCAAAAAATGACTTTAAGGCAATATTAGGTCATTCTCCTTCATTTCTTCCCAGCCGAGTTTGCTCTGTCCATGAGCTCTCTTTGGCTCCCCTTCAACCGTAGGTAAGTGTGCTAACTCCATTGGAGAGAGCTCAAGCTCTAGGTAAGCTCTTAAGGCATAAAAATGCCCATTTTCTTCATCTTTCTTTCCTTTTTCGATTGATCTACACTCCAACCTTTTCTATACATCTATGTAGAGTGATTTGGAGGTTAAAGGAAGTGTTAGTTTCGGCCATAACCAGATCTAAGGAGGAAAGTTCAAGTCTTGACCATTTAAGGTAAAAATGTGCTTTAAGCTCATATCTTTTGACTCCCTTCAAATTCGGCTGTGAAACTTTGTTCCTAGCCTTATTTTCTTCTCCTTTACATGTTCAATCAGTTGGTTAGCCATTTGGAGCAAGGGTGGCCGAGATCCAAAGGAAATACTCCCTTTTAAGGCATTTTTCCAAGGTAAAACCTAATAACAAGGCATCTTGTTGTGATCTAGCTATTTCCTATGTCAATATAGTAGATCTAACACCTTGTGGTGTGTTTGATTCAGGCCGAAAACCATCTTGAACTCTCCTTGCATTTTTAAGGTGATTTTTGCCTTAAATCTTACATAAATTATTCCTTATGGTTAGATCTTGCTTGGAGACTAACTATGCCTTTGTTTCTGTTTGAAAACATGTAAAACAAGCTGTGGAGAATTTCTACTTAAGGTGGCCGAACCAAACAAGGTTCTATCTAGGTTAAATCAAGGTATAAATTACTTAAAACCTTAACTTGTTACATTAATACAAGTTTAAGCTATTCCTAATTAATTGTCGTGAGTGAAGAGGTAAAATAAGGTCTTGCTTGACCTTAAAGTGATTAAGGAATGGCTTAATAAATTTTATAACTAATTAAACAAGCATAAATGTCAAATTTAAGACATTATGTGGAAGTTTGGTAAATAAATGAAAATTATATGGTGAGGCCGAGATTTATAAGTGTTTTGGGACATTTATGTGTAATTTATTTTGCAAGCCAATGTTTGTAATAAGGCCATGTATTTTAGGCCATTTTATTTATGCATTTACAAGCTTTTATTTAAGTTTAGGTGATTTATAATTATTACCGAAATGAATAAGGGGTTATAGTGTAATTAAATTAAATTTAGGGACTTTAGAAAAATAAAGCCGAAAATTAGAGTTAAAAAGGAGTTAAAATAAAGTTTATAAGATTTTATAAAGTTTTGGGGTTAAATGGTGAATTTTAGAAAGTTTGGGTACTAAACCGTAATTATAAGGAATTGGTGGTCAAGGAAATATTAAGGTGGTCAACCTTGACCATATGCTAGGTTTTGACCAAATTAGATAAGTTAAATAACTTATTTAAGGTGTTAGAATAAGATAAGTATCTTAAGGTAATATTTTCATAACATATGTGGTAAATATGTTATTACCGAAAATAAAGGGTGTAAAATGGTATTTTAAACACCCATGGGCTATTGGGAATTTTTAGGAATTTATTTGGTGGATTTTGGAATTAAAATGAACTATATATGTATAATATATAGTTATTATGTCATTATGACACTTTGGAGAAAAATAGATGGTGGAATGGTAAACATCGAAGGTATATGGGTTAATAAGGATAATTATAACCCTTTGGTGGAATTTGGTGATTTTTAAAATTAATAAGAGAATTTAATAAGTTATGTGTATAAAATATAGTTTTAATGATATGGTGAACTATATGTTATAAATAGGGCCAAATGGCAATTATAGAATAGCACAAGGGCTGTTCGGAATTTACAAAAAATAACCATAGGTTATACTCTTTTATAAGTTAGAAATGTTATATTAAGTGGAATATATAACATGGTAATAAGAAAGGGGTGATTTTGTAAATTAAGGAAACTGTGGTTTATGGAAAAGAATAAGATTTTCTTATGGTGCCTAAGAGGCGATAATAAATAGTTTTGCATAAAAACTATAGGTTATAAGTTAAGGGAAATAAAAATATCACATTGTATGATATTAGTGTATGGTATAACATTACAAAATGTTATGTGGTCAAACGGAATTTAAATTGAGTTAAGGGCTATACCGAGTTAACAAGAGTTGGAAAATGAATTTTAGACTAAGGTCTATAGTGTTATAAATGTTATAGCAATTATATGGTTTAGATGGAATTAATATAAGGAAGGGTATTCACATTAAAGAATGTGACAAACTGTAAATAAAGGGAATTTATAAACTAAGGTATTTATTGAATAAACCTTAGGAGTTGTAATTATACAACATAAAACGTTACATAATATTAGGATAATAATCTTAATACAAGTTGTATGATATAATACAACTAATGGGAATAATCATCTAAAAGAAGATGATAAAATGTAACATAAAATACAAGAGTTTATTAAACTCATGGGAGTTACCTACGTGGTAAATATATACATACTCAAGGATAATGTATATAAGGTGGATATATATTTTGGTTGGAAACCATATGATTTGGTGGTGGTGGTTATTTAAAAAAAATATAGTTATGAACTATAAGTTATGAGTTTTGGATACAATACAAAAAAATATAATAATATAATACAATCATGCATGAATACATGCAACTATAGGTTACGTACCTAAAATTAATTGGTGGATAAGATTAAAAGGAAATAATGAATTAAACTTAACAGTTGAAATAGTTTGACATACGAGCTTAAGTAACAAAACCGACTGTTTTAGAGAAACCTGTAACGAACAACTATAGAGAGCAGGGGTGAAC
Source organism: Limonium bicolor (assembly GCA_023374045.1). Taxonomy (NCBI): domain Eukaryota; kingdom Viridiplantae; phylum Streptophyta; class Magnoliopsida; order Caryophyllales; family Plumbaginaceae; genus Limonium; species Limonium bicolor. The sequence goes on along the minus strand of CM041776.1, from coordinate 314,394,486 downwards.
TGTCGGGGTTACTATTATTCGGAAATACCGGATGTAGTTAGTCATGGAGACTGACTTATAGTTTATTATCGTTTAGATTGTACTTCTGACAAGACGCTCGACGAGCTAGCGGACTACACGGAGCATAGGATCTTGCTGATTCATACTCCACCGTAATACAATCAGGGTGAACGGTATGTAAAGGGGTTTGATCCGAGTTGTCCTAAGGTTGCTCCTTGGGCTCGGATTTGGTTGATATAACTTGTATGTTGTTATGTGTCTCTGATTGTCTCTGAGGGCTTCCTCAGTTCAGACTTCTGTGTGATCTGTGATAAGATTGTTTGTCTAAATGTGATAATTAATATGCATGAACTGTATATTTATAGCTGCTTATTATTTACTGTTGTTGAGTTAACAGTATTGGTTCGTATATATGAACCTATATATATAAAACGAACTAGCGGCTATGGTGCGATCTTATATGAAACATAAGGAACGTCAGAAAAACGTTGTAGCACTAAGATAATAAGATATATATATATATCTGAGACTTTTATACGGAGCATTGGTCTTTCTATACGCCGCTCTCGTATCTAACACTGGATCCCGAGTTTACAGACTCCGGATTGGACTAATGACCTTAGTCTGCTGTGCTAGAAAATTTGGTAATGCGATGCGATGGTATAATTAATTAATTAATGGAATGGAAGTAAAGCCAAGAGGATGTGGCTCTTGGTGCGCGTTGTGATCACAAAATGATACCAGGATGTCCGCGTACGGGTCCGTAAGTATCAAGAAAATTTCCCGTGAGCTAGAATGGCTCGTTGGTCGGAGACTCTACCGTTGGAGTGGCTACTGCCGTGGGTGACCTGCCATAATATATGGGTAACTAGAGACATGTCGTTTTAACGAGACATTGTCACTAGGTATAACTGAACAACTAAAACAATTGAGACTTATACAGTGGCGAACAATACCATGGACGAGACTTAATACTTGTTTATTATTCTCGTTGTTTCGCTTTGTTGTTCATTGGTTATACTCGTGGTTAATTTAGTGTGTGTTGATGGTTGGATGGAGCCTACAAGGCTAAGGTAAATTAAATATGAGAACTGTACATTATATTGTTATTACTCGATACGTTCGATATATAAATGTTGTATGAAATACTAAAGGAATGTTTGGATATTTGGATGGATGGTTGAATGTCTATGGATATTTGGATGGATGGTTAAATTTGTTATACATGTTTATTACAGTATTGATTATATCTGTAAAATGGAAAAGCATGAAACCAATCTAATAACAAGATGGTTAAAATGATAAGTGACCATTAGGGTCCAGGCCCGGCATACTCAGCGTCTATCGCTGATACTACACCATTACAGGTTGTTGATCATTGTCGGAGCTGAAGAGCAGGAACAGGGCAATTGGAGTGTTATTTTTGTCTGCACACTTGGAGATGTTGTATAGCAATGAAGGTGGTGAATTGTATTATGGTAAGGTTGTGTATTCAGGATTGGGTAGACGCTCACTTGTCGATGTTTATGGTTTATGGACTTAGTGTGATGTATAGGAGTTTCTCGTTATCACTGCGGTTAGCAGTTTATTTGTATTGGAAGTTGGATGTAGTTTGGCTGCGTTGCTCGCATGGGCGAGTAACGGCCGGTGACACCCGAGTGAGTTTTGTAAAGGTTATTTGTTTTTCCGCTGTGAGACGTTTTTATTTTGCTACGTGAGAGATTATATCGTGATTACTGAGAAGGGTGTTACAATATATTTCCTCGCTTAAACGAAAGGCAGAACGACACAGTTCCTACCTTTCCCATCCTTTGCGATGATGATGTTGTTGACCTTTCTCCTGGTATTCCTGTCACACGACGAGAAAGGATGGTTCAACAAAACGATCTGCCTCTTCCCACTTGCGTTGACATCACTGACGCTTCAACTTAAAGGATGACACAGCAAATGGATAGTAGTCCAGACAACATAAACCACAGCGTCCGTGATCCGCTTTCTGAGAACAACAGTAGTTCCCACACAGAGACTATTCTCCACTCTCAACCCTCTATAGCACCTGCGGACACTAACGGACCTGAAGGTCAAGCTGACAACTCTTATCACAATCCAACTATCTCCCATCTTCGGCGTTCATCCCGCGACCGGCAACCTCCTGCCAAATCCCTTGATTACAAGTGTAATCAAGCGTCTATTGATTGTTTCTCTCATATTTTGGCCACTCGTCTTAAGACTCCTCAATCTCAATGCATTTCCAACGTGAATTATTTGACGGACTTGAGCCCATCTCGTGTCACATGTTGCCAAGTTGCTAGTTACTGTCCGGATGAACCAAAATCTTACAAAGCGGCTTGTCAGCATCACGAATGGAGGGAAGCAATTACAACAGAGTTAAAGGCTCTTGAAGATAACAACACGTGGAGTCTTGTGAAACTTTTAGAAGGAAAAATATGTATTTCTTGTAGATGGGTCTATCGAGTCAAATACAAGACCAACGAGGACGTCGGAAGGCATAAGCCCGGTTAGTTGTTCGGGGTTTCACGCAGAAACATGGGGAAGATTTTGATGAAACTTTTTCTCGGTAGTTAAAATGACGACCGTTCGAGCCTTGATCAGCGTAGCCGTTAAGCGACATTGGTTTATTCACCAACTCGACGTCAACAACGCTTTTATCCATGGAGATCTTCACGAGGAAATTTACATGCAACCCCCCGATGGCCTTGAGATTGAAACAAAGGGGTTAGTTTGCAAGCTTCAAAAATCCTTATATGGCATGAAACAAGCATCTCGGCAATGGTACTCCAAGCTTTCCACCACCCTCATTCATCTCGGATTCACCATATCTGAGAACGATCATTCTCTTTTCAAATGGACCAAAGATGACTCTATCCTTTTCCTCGGAGTCTACGTTGACGACATAATTCTTTGCGGGAATGATCAGACCAAAATTCGACATGTCAAGGATACTCTTCATCACCTCTTTAAAATTAAAGACTTGGGCAATCTAAGTCGTTTTCTCGGGATAAAATATCATCATACTACCGATGGCGTTGGAATCACCCAGCACAAATTTGCCACCGATCTTCTTCGTGACTATAATGTCGATTCCAAACAACCGGTTGCTAGTCCCCTGGCTCCTAACATTAAGCTACATCTTTGTGATGGTCAACCATTACCAGATGCTACTGCTTATCGACGGTTTACTGGGAAACTTAATTATCTCATCAATACCCGTCTGGACTTGAATTTCAACATCCAACTCCTAAGCCAGTTTAAAACCAGCCTTATCAGCATCATTGGGATGCCGCCATCCATGTTCTTCGATATATAAAAGGGATTCTTGGATACGGCATCTTCCTCAATAATTCTGACAATTTCTCTCTCATCGCATACTGCGACTCTGATTGGGCTACTTGTCTCATTTCTCGCAGGTCTATGAGTGGGTACTACATTCTCCTTGGTGGTGCACCTATCTCCTGGAAATCAAAAAAGCAAACCTGCATTTCTCTCTCCTCCGCCAAGCAGAGTATCGGGTACTCCGTCGTGTTACTACTAAGCTGGTGTGGCTTTCTCGTCTTCTCCACGAAATGGGTGTTCCTAATATCACACCCATCCCTCTCCGATGCGATAACCTATCCGTTGTCTTCATTGCAAGGAACCTCGTCCTTCACGAACGTACGAAACACATCGAGATTGATGTTCATTACGTACGTGACCAGATGAAAGCCGGCCTCATCAACGTCACTCACATTTCTAATTCTCTTCAGAAAGCCTATATGTTAACCAAGGCGCTTACGGGGAAGGAATATCGTCATCAACTTGACTCCATGGGGATGATCAATACTCTAACAAATCGATGAAATCTTTTTCCATTTCTTCGATTTGACGGGGGTGTTAGGATATGGTGTTATCATATGTTAGGACACTGCTAACAAGAATTTTGTAGGGTGGAACTATGTACAAAAATGAATAAAAATAATAAAAGAATGAAAGAATCCTACAACTCTACTACAGGTAGCAAAAATCCTGGTCGGAATATAGCATAAGCAAATTACGACTAAGAGTATCGAACCCAAGGGACTTAATAGAAAATTAGTCCTAATCCTCGGTAATAACCTATTCTAAAAAAGGGGGGAAAATATAAATAACAATTTGAATTAAATAAACAATCCAATAATCTATCTAAATGATATTTATAATATATACCCTTGATTCGGGATAATAATCAATCTAATAACAAGTATGATCACTAAGTCAAATTGACAAGTTTTGAATTAACCAACTCTTGAATGTGCCGGACACCAGACACCCGACATTGCATCCGACAGTGCCAAAATGTCAACATTTCTTTACATGTTTCTGGTCGAAACAAACACTCTCAATCCATTATCAAATCCAGCAAATCTGTTGCCAATAAACGAACAAGAAAGAGGAGAATAAAATGGTTAATTCCAAATCTTAATTTCCATCTCCTAATTTATAGAAGACAAAGGCAAAGATCACTTAGATCTCTTCAACCTATTCTGTTAGAATTTTGAAGTGAAGGAGAACAATTAGCGAACTCATTCTACCCTTTGCATAAAGATCAAAATCTAAGTTGGAAACTCATAACTTTATTAAATGATCATAAATGTATTACAAAGAGAATTATCCCTAACCATGGACGACAAGGAATTCTACTCCACCATCCACACAAATTAAAAGAAAGAATACAAGGAAGATAAGGGAATTGGTCATAGCCTTAACCCGTCATGGATTTCCTTCTCTTCACGTGGAAAGTTGCATAGAACTTCCCTGGACACCAACACTTTGGAATGGATGCGGAATTGGAGAAATGAGTGGAGTGTGGGGATGTGTTCAAGTGTATCAAATTGTGGAGAATGTCGCCCTTTTTGTAAGCATCATTTCTCCTTTGTGCCGGGTGTCATGCCGAGTCAATGTCATCCGGCACCATATAAAACACCTGCTAATCTTTAACGGTCGAAACCGCCAATCTGAGTGAAGAGTTGCTTGTGCCGGACAGGAGATGTCCGACACCATACCCGGCAGAGGTTGGATTGGTAACGGTCATTAACTGCCAATGTCTGGTCAACCGTGGTGACGTTTGCTTGTGCCGGATAGGATGCACCAGGCACTGCATCCGGCTTGACGTTTGTCTTTTTCTATTTATGTCGTGAACCATACTTCCGGCATCATGCCCGGCGTCACTCGATCAGAATTTATTCCTTGCATAAAAATTTATAAACATAAGTCTGAACATAAATATTAAACTTTATATATGATATAACATAAATTTAGCTATTATAACCTTATTCTGACTATTATTGCTCTAATTATAGTTCATAATATATGATAAGTCTGAGGCTTATCAAGGCCCTACACTTACCTTTTGCTAGTCCTCGAGCAAAACATAATCAGAAAAGAATAACTGCTTATGCACAGAATAGATAACATTAAGAATGACAATTAGATAAATATTTCCAACTATATGACTCTAATTCATAAGCATCGCTTAATCATCCTTATTTTATCAAAAACATACTAATGGGTATAAAATAAAACATTCAATTTCAAAAACCGATCAAAAACTCTTGGGCTATTTTGCATAAGGGATTATGTAGTCTCTCCTTTTTCCAGTTTCAACATTCAACCCTATTTTTCAAGGGTTTCTGAATGTGGTCAAGACCCTCATAAATGGATTTCATGATTCAGCCCTATTTTTCAAGGGTTTTTGAATCTGACCATGAATTTTTTTATTTAGAATGGGGAATTTAGGAGAAAAATAAAAGGAAAAACTCTCGTCTATTTCTTTTATTCTGAAACAATTTTTGCAACCTCATAGAATAATGCTTCTTCTTTTTCCTTTTATAAGAAGATTTTTTTCTTCTCTTTTCTTCAACAAAACCCTATTTAAGATCTTCACCCAAAAGAATTTTTACCATTTCAAAAAAGAAAGGAAAAATATTACCCAAAAGTGAATCAGAGATAAAAATAGAAGTAAGGTCATGTACTCATGTTAATAAAGAGAATCAACAAGTTAAAATAGAAATCAAAGAGTCGCTAGAAAGCTTACCTCTTGAGAGAACAAGCATTTATCCTTCCCTAATCATACTTTGTCAATACATGCAAAATGCTTAGTAAAACATTGATAAGATCTCGACTTATAACATATTATTTATATACATAAATCGTTTGTTTTCCTTTTATATAAATTTATACATGTATTCTTTTAACTAAAATATTTTTTTAAGGGGGGACCCCTGCCCTACACTTGGCAGGAACACTGTCTCCAGTGTTTAAAGAAAGTAAAAAAAAATTCCATAAAGAATGTAAAGAAAAATTAAAAGAATGATGAAAGAAAAGGATTAACAAGAATAAAAGAAAATACTCCCCTTATGGAAGAATTAGGGCACAAATGCCCTACACTTGTGATGAGCCAAGGTATCGAAATTGCTCACAGCATAAGTCAACTAAAAATGAAGGCAACTGAAAACAAAAAATCATAAAAAGCACCAAGAATTTTTACGCTATATCCCCGGCAACGGCGCCATTTTGCTAACAAGAATTTTGTAGGGTGGAACTATGTACAAAAATGAATAAAAATAATAAAAGAATGAAAGAATCCTACAACTCTACTACGGGTAGCAAAAATCCCGGTCGGAATATAGCGTAAGCAAATTACGACCAAGAGTATCTAACCCACGGGACTTAATAGAAAATTAGTCCTAATCCTCGGTAATAACCTATTCTAATAAAAGGGGGGAAAAGATAAATAACAATTTGAATTAAATAAACTATCCAATAATCTATCTAAATGATATTTATAATATATTACCCTTGATTCGGGATAATAATCAATCTAATAACAAGTATGATCACTAAGTCAAATTGACAAGTTTCGAATTAACCAACTCTTGAACACGCCGGATGTGATGCCGGACAAAAGATGCACGGCACATTCAAGAACTTTGAATGTGCCGGACACCAGACACCCGGCATTGCATCCGGTAGTGCCAAAATGTCAACATTGCTTTACATGTTTCTAGTCGAAACAAACACACTCAATCCATTATCGAATCCAGCAAATCTATTGCCAATAAACGAACAAGAAAGAGGAGAATAAAATGGTTAATTCCAAATCTTAATTTCCATCTCCTAATTTATAGAAGACAAATGCAAAGATCACTTAGATCTCTTCAACCTATTCTGTTAGAATTTTGAAGTAAAGGAGAACAATTAGTGAACTCATTCTACCTTTTGCATAAAGATCAAAATCTAAGTTGGAAACTCATAACTTTATTAAATGATCATAAATGTATTACAAAGAGAATCATCCCTAACCAAGGACGACAAGGAATTCTACTCCACCATCCACACAGATTAAAAGAAAGAATACTAGGAAGATAAGGGAATTGGTCGTAGCCTTAACCCGCCATGAATTTCCTTCTCTTCACGTGGAAAGTTGCATAGAACTTCCCTGGACACCAACACTTTGGAATGGATGCGGAATTGGAGAAATGAGTGGAGTGTGGGGATGTGTTCAAGTGTATCAAATTGTGGAGAATGTCGCCCTATTTATAAGCATCATTTCTCCTTTGTGCCGGGTGTCATGCCAGGTCAATGTCATCCGGCACCATATAAAACACGTGCTAATCTTTAACGGTCGAAACCGCCAAATCTGAGTGAAGAGTTTCTTGTGCCGGATAGGAGATGTCCGGCACCATACCCGGTAGAGGCTGGATTGGTAACGGTCATTAACTGTCAATGGCTGGTCAACCGTGGTGACGTTTGCTTGTGCCGGATAGGATGCACCCGACACTGCATCCGGCTTGACGTCTGTCTTTCTCTATTTATACTGTGAACCATACTTTCGGCATCATGCCTGGCGTCACTTGATCAGAATTTATTCCTTGCATGAAAATATATAAAAGATAAGTCTGAACATAAATAATAAACTTTATATATGATATAACATAAATATTAGCTATTGTAACCTTATTCTGACTATTATTGCTCTAATTCTAGTTCATAATATATGATAAGTCTGAGGCTTATCAGACACTTTGTTATTTTCTTTCCCAGTTCGGGTGGAAGTATATATTCCCGTATTTATTAGCATTTATTAGGATATCTTCTTTTAGCATTTATTAGGATATCTTTTTACTTTTAGCCTTTGTTTTCCTTTTAGTTTCTCTCATTGGTGTACATATATGCCTATGACCTTCGTTCCCAACACAGTGAATACACAGAAATCTCTTCTACTTCACTTATTTATTCTCTCTCGTTAATCTTTTCAATTCTCTTTCAGAATCATTCTCCTACATTTATCATTAGGGCAGGCAGATCGAGCACATTGTACCTCAGAAAAATTGAGAGTTAAAAAAGGGGTGATCATTGATTGTCACCCGAGGTCCAACAATCTATTTTTCCACCTTGTTTCTGTATTATTACATGAAATGAACTGTGTAATTCATTCCTTTTTTTTGCTGGGCGGACCTGTTTGAACGTTTTTTGATCTCTGTGACCTATGTTCTCTGCTTCTTAAAATTTTATGGCTTCAGGTTTGGCTGCCGCTCCAGGACTTTCTATACGGATAATACCCACTGCCAATTCTTTATTTAGTGTCCAGAAACTAAATCTGACTCGCAACAATGTTCGTGCTCTAGAGAAAGGTAGTAAACTACCTTTCCTATGACTCTGCCTTGATGATCCACTTCATACTCTACTAAGTCGGTGTGCTACATGTTCTTTTGTTTGCAACTGAAGATGGGATGCCCCAACCTACACCAGTATATAACTGTAGCATTTTGGAAGATATGTTCATGGAAGAGGTTTCAGAAAGTATTAAGGGAATATGTCTCGGGTGGAAGGAGCTTGGAGAGGCACTGGTCTTGCTAAAGGTAGGCAATATAGTTGTGCCCTGACACATAATTCAATTGTTGCAAGGCTCCATGGATCATATAATTGATCGTTCGTTCATTTTCAGGTATGGGCACGACAAAGGAGTTCAGTTTGGGGCTATGATTGCCTGAGTGGTCACGTGATCTCTGTCATATTGTCATACCTTGCAAAGAACTCTGGTAGACTTCAAATCAGAAAGTCCATGAATGCTATGCAGATATTTTGCGTCACATTAGATTTCTTAGGTAAGTGCAAATGTTTAATGATGCTTTTTTTTATTCTTACAAAATCTGAACTTGTTTGAATTCGACAGTGCATACCTGAAGTTGACTAAGTATTTGGATCATGTCCTTTACTGGATAAACTTGACCTGTTATTTTTCTGCCAAAATCTCATGTTTCTCTGTTCTGTTATCTCATATCATGCCAACTTTGATTGTGTACTTTTTAATCTAATGTTTTCACAGTGACAAATACTTTGAAGTTTGTCAATATTTGTTGGACTTGTTTAACACCTAGTTGATAGGAAGTTGTTAGGGTTCAAATTTTGGGAGTGGGCTTGGGCGGTTTATCACCGTCAAAGATGGGTCCGCCCACAGGAGAGCTGTTTGATGCAAGATACTGCACAAGGAGTAATTAGTGCGGAAGAATTTAACAATTTTTCTTCCATATAAGTATCTTTTATCTCTATTCTTCTTTAGAATTTTCTATATACAAGTTATTCTATCTTTTGTTAACTCTGTCCTCCTTATCTTTTGATACCAGTTTTTTCTGTCTATTGGAGACTTTATCCATAGGTTTTGGGATTATAAATTGTCTGCTGTAGGATTATTTTAGTAGGTTTTAGTAGGCACACTTGATATCAGTTTTTGGTGAGAAGGATTGAAAGGGTGCAAGTTTCCTCTTGAATGTCAATTTGGGGTTGGGAACTTTTCTCACCTTGTTTATTCTTCAAGACCCCTTTAACTAGTTCTGAGCGAATTGGTTCTTCTTCAAAACATTAGTGTCCGGTAGTGGTCTCTCTCACTGAAGAAACATATAACTGTGATGATAAGGGATACATTTCCATTCTTGCTTGCTTTCCTTTTTCCCTTTCTATGTGTGAATAATAAAGAACAGACCATGGCAAGTCTCTTAATCACATGGATTTTCACGCTTCTATACTGACTTCTGAGTTTTTCTGTAATGCAGTCAATGCAGCACTTACTGAGAATGGTTTATTGCTTCGCCCTCGGCTAATGCAAAGGACATATTTCCTAAATATATTCATTTCTCTGTGGATGGAACAATCTACATGTATTCTGCAAGAATTGGCCCTGTTAGGAAGAAGCTGATGACTTTGACTGCTCATTGTTTGTCCCAGTTTGTGAGAGGAAATCATTCTTACTGAACATGGCTTCATCTTTTTTTTACTTGTTTCTAGGTCAGTACTACTTATTAGATGCACTGTGTGATGTGCGCTGATTGCTCGCATCATCCCATCAGATGCAGGGCATGATGTGCAACCATCAGCCAATGTTTAATTGTGCTTACTAATTGTTTGATAGCAAGCTAATCATCAATTAAAAATGCAGATTTTTTTTTAAAAAAATTACAGTGTCCTGTGTGTGGGCATTGTATTGGCCCTCATCATGCATGTGACAACAACTTGAACCTGGAGATATGTCGTTATAATGATAACACAGCTGTAATCCTACTATAGTTGTGTGATACTGTAGATCGGAAAATTGTGTCAAATTATCTGGTATCACATTATATTTTATAATATTTATTGATATATTTCTTTTTCCGAACTTTAGTGATATTTAGCTAAATCAAGGAATTTGTCTTTTCACTTTTTGCGTCTTCGTGTGTCAGAAACATGTTCCCGTGAATGTGTGGCATTGGGAGGTTATTGTAACACCACTTTCCTTTGAATAACTCCTCTGTTGCTGACTACCTTGAATATCAAGGTTAATTTTGTATGTGTTGTAACTGTGATTGGTTTGTTAGAACTATTAATTAACATTCAAGTTAGATATGTGTTTGCAAGCAAGTTGCTTTAATGTTGTCTACGCAGCTGTGCTCCCTTGACCTCTGGATTCATTGGTGCATGTTTCTATGCTTTGTTAACTTGCATAGGGTCTTATTCGACTGAGAACACCTGTACTTGCATTGCAGCATCCACTGTGTTTGCATTAAAAATAATACGTCCATGTTTGCTTTTGGTTCTATTTTTGACTTTAGCAATTGAAGGAAAGCCAAAACAGGCTGCATTCACCTGATACTTATGAACACTTCAACCATGCATTCCGTATGACATCTAGCAGTTTTTCAGAGGTAAATTTTGAGTCCAAGCATTTCATCCAAATTTATCCCAGGAAGAGCTATGATGCTCTGTGTTACACTATCCTTTTCATGATTTCAGCTGCAAAGTGAGGCGAGGCGGAAACAACCCTTGGTTGTTTCAAGAGAGTCCGGGATGGTGGATTGCTGAAGATCTTCATGACAAAAATTGATATTCCAGCCAAATATGATTACTGCATAAGGTGTAGCAGCATTAGTAGACTTCTTCTGGCTCTATTTTACAATAGATGTCTTTATAAATATTGAAATGGAAGCAAGAAAATGCATCATGGTTGTGAACTACTTTGTGCTCCAATTTAACACTGTTCCATACGACTCCAAAACTTTTGGAAAATCTATATTCAGTAGCTAGTTGGCACTTAAGAGGCAATCCTAATATTTAACTCTATGGTTGATGCTTAGATGAACGCCTTTTTTATTATTAAATTTCTTATTTTGGAGTCTTGCATTCTTCAATGGCCAAACATTTAAATTGCGTTTATATTTTTTGCTCACAACCCTCATTGTGTTGTATGCTTATCTGCCCTATGTTTAGCGATTTGCTTTTCTAATTGGAGTTTGTGATACACCCAGTGTTCAGTGATTGACAATAGAGACTAGTTTTGTTGGATTTTGTGCTATTGCTTGCCTGTGGTTTACTCTTTTATTCTTGATTCTTTAAGGTGACCGAGCTAGGGACTATGGACTTTGGAATTATCTGCTTAAAAATTTATATGCATTCTCCCCCGTGAAAATGAATTTCCATAGCCTTTGCATGAAGTAACTTCTTTATCTTGAAGAGATTGGCCGTTCACATGTGGCAGACATTTGTTCTGCTTCCAAATATTTATTTGTTGGGATATATTCATTTCCTTTTCAGCTTTCTATTTGTTTCATTATTTTCTCTAGTTTTTTTTTTATCGTTTTAAGCCTTACAATTTTATTGCAACTTTCTCCTCTGTTGTAAATAATTCATTTTATCACTGCATGTATCTTATCCGTCACTATTTAAGCTGTGGTTGCTATGCTTTACTGATAATCTCAATTTCTTTAAGGTTGAACTTGAAAGGCCACAGTGATATCCATGCATCAGGATTTAGCTTGGATAATGAATGCTGGAGATCATGTGAGCAGAAGGTGCACTCTATTTTATCACAAGGTTTAGGTGATAAGCTAAGAGCATCCGTGTCATCTGGAAAAACTGCCTCCCTGGCAGTGAAATTGAAGATGTAGGAGATATGTGCTTAAATCTGCTATGTAGTGTGCTGCTGTTTGATCATATTTGTGTTCATACTGTTGTTTTCTTGGCGGGGTGTTCATGATAGGGGTTTAGTTTGCTTGACAAGGAGCCATTGCTTGTTGGGGTCACCATCAATTCTTTGGAGAAAGCTCATAGGGTAGTTGATATTAGGGCTCATGCCGAAAATAAAGTGGAGGTATTTTTAATGTTTATTCCGTGGTATTGTCAAAATGCTTTATCTATACTCGTAAATAAATTCTTTTACTTGATAGGCCCGCAAGTTCAGGAAGTTTTGGGGAGAGAAATCAGAGCTAAGAAGATTTAAGGATGGGCCATAGCCGAAAGCACAGGTAGACAGATGGTGTTGTTTTTATTCCGTAGATACTTTATTAGATTCATAAAATTCATTTCCCTTAATATGTGAATGTAGTGTGGGAGTGCAAGCAATGGGAGAGACATGTGATCATCAAAAGAATTGCTGAGTATGTATTAATGCGCCATTTATCAGTATCTAAAGAGGATGTCATGTCACTGTTGATCAACTTGACTTTTGTCTGTCTCGTGGTAAAGAAGGTAATCCGGAATTTCTGAGCTGTGCCATAATTTATTACTTTTGTTGAGTCGTAGGATGATGACGAACTGAATACTCTATTATTATTTTTTTTGTATGTTTGTAGATCCAATATCATACTCAGGAAGCTTACTCGAGGCATACGAAGAGTTATCAAAACGTTTGCGGCTTGTTAATGACATACCCCTGAAGGTTTCCAGTGTACAAGCTTTAGATTCAGGTTTGTCTCCTGAAACCAGGAACCAACTTTACTTAATTCCCCCCTTTATATTGTTAGTTGAGCTACAAGTGGATGGTGGCATTTTTGCTGCTATGATAGTTTCTCATATATATTTGGATATTTGTGGTTACAGCTGTAAGATTCACATCTGCTGTGCCCCCCGAGCCTCACTTTCTGGCTAAAGAAAAAGCTGGTAACTGGATGGAGCAGAAGCTTGTTTCCGCATGTATTCATCCGGTGAAAGTTGTCATTCAGGTGCTTCTGGGACTGTAACATGCTTTCTTTAGCACCTTTGGTCGTGCTTCTTCAGCATGTTCTTCATTTGTATTATTGACTGCTTTTTTAGTTGGAGGGATCAGGAAACTGGCCAATGGATGAAGTTGCCACTGAGAAAACCAAAAGTGCTTTCCTTTTGCAAATTGGGGCCAGGTAAATATGAATCATGGAATTCTGGAGAACAAATAATTATCTATAAATGTCTATTGTTTTTCTTCTTTCCATAAGTAATCATTCTTGAAAGTTTTTAAAGGAATGAGGTGTGCTTTTAGTTTCTAAAGCAGATAAAATTGATGTCCTACTCATGATGTATAGTGTATGTTTTCTTATTGAGATCATTTTTTTTTTTCCTTATCAAATGTAATTATGCTTTTTTGACAGTATTGAGAGAAATTGGGGTATGACTTGTGTTGCCAAGGAAGATAATGTTGATGTTTATTGTCCGAGAGTGTGGAGGAGACCATGGAAGTTCCCATTGTCCTATGGTTGCAATAGAGAGAGACAACGCCATTTTAAGGGAAATGATGGCAAATTTTACCTCAAAGTCTGAAATGATCCAGCAAAGAACGCTAGATCAGGTAGAACACATGGAACAACCTGTTCAACAACTGAATGAAGTGGTTCACGAGGAGGAACAACCTGCTGAGGACTTAAGCTACTCTCCACCTCCTCCCCTATTTGAATCAGAAAATCCATCACCAAACAACCATCAGCTTGATTATGAAGACAACTCCTCAGAAGAGAGTTTTTCCTTGGACTTCATGGAGTCTCCTCCCTCTGAAATCAACTACTATTTCCCTCCTTCACCGTGCTCTACCCAGAAGATAAGGGTGGATACATCCTCAACCTTGAGAAGGAGGAGATGTCGCCTCCCTCCGAGCCATCAGAAGAGAGTGCTATAGTCGATTTCAAGGAGCCACTTCCCTCTGAAGTTAATTTACATCAAAGCTCGTCCAATGAGCCTCACCAAGAAGATGAGGACATCTACATCTTAAAAATTGAGGAGGAGGAGCCGTCCAACTTTGATCTTCGTCTCGACGATCAAGGCCTTCCCACCTAAGCAACAATGATGTAAGGTGGAAGCATAAAGTTCACCCACTAAGTGTGGAGGCCACCTTCCCTTTTGATCCGGACTAAAGATAGAAGACAAAGTCCGCCTCAGAGCTCTCCCTGCACCGCTCATTGAAGAGAAGGATGTTTTCATCCTTAATTTCGAAGAGGAGGCTCCACCAAAATTCGATCCTCGCACCAAGGGTCAACAATCTCAACACCTCCACCTGACTAAAGATCAGTGGAGCCTGCACTTCTACATTCTAAGTGTTGGGATAGCTTTTCCTTTTGATTCGGGTCATTTTTCAATTATCCATGATGCCCGCCCCACCCACCCGTTGAAGCCAACTTCAACGTTCATTTGATCCCGGCTGACTTCACGGTGGTACGGTCTAGCCAAAGACCTTAACGAAGGGCAGCTTCCCGGGAGGCAACCCGGATGAAATTATCTTTCATTTGCGTTTAATTTTCTTTTAATTTTCAGGTTCTCTTTACATTTTTTTTTGCAAACTTTTAACCCCG
The DNA here is from genome assembly GCA_023374045.1 of Limonium bicolor. Classification (NCBI taxonomy): domain Eukaryota; kingdom Viridiplantae; phylum Streptophyta; class Magnoliopsida; order Caryophyllales; family Plumbaginaceae; genus Limonium; species Limonium bicolor. The sequence continues at coordinate 314,379,385 of CM041776.1, read as the reverse complement.
TTTGTAGTATGGTTGCTTCTAGTGTCTTATGCAGGTGCAACTTCATGTCTACACTGCAACCAAGCTACGCTACTTGAGGCTGAAGCTCAAGTGTGGGGGAACTTGTAACACCCCTCTCCATAATCACGATATAGTCTCTCACGTAGCAATAAATAAAATGTCTCGCAGCGGAAAATAAATAACAATACTAACTCGGGTGTCATCGGCCATTACTCGCCCATGCGAGCAACGAAGCCAAACTACATCCAACTTCAACAAAACAAACTGCTAACCGCCGTGATAACGAGAAACTCCATATACATCATACTAGTCCATAAATCATAAACGTGACAAGTGAGCGTCTGCCCAAACCTGAATATACATAATCTTACCATAATACAATTCACCATCTTCATTGTCATATAGACAAACTCCATGTGCTGTAATAATTAAGGTAAAACTCCAATTACCATGTTCCTGCTCTTCGGCTTCGACAATAATCAACAACCTGTAATGGTGTAGTATCAGCGATAGACGCTGAGTATGCCGGGCCTGGACCCTATTGGTCACTTGTCATTTTAACCATCTTATTATTAGATCGGTTTCATGCTTTACCATTTTACAGTTATAATCAACACTGTAATATAAATGTATAAATACATAATCATCCAAATATTCATAAACATTTAACCATCCATCCAATCAAACATTCATTTAATATCACAAACCACAATTGTATATCGACGTATCGAAATAATAATAGTATAATGTATAATTTACAATCGCCGTAGCGTTCACCATCCATTGTTAATTTAATTTAGTTTGGCCTTCAAGGCCCCATCCATATGTACAATGTACAATCGCCGTAGCGTACAGTTTCCATAGTTAATTTAATTTGGCCTTTAAGGCCCATCCATCCAAACCATGTTTAATTAATACCAGTTGGGCGTCATGTTAGGACAACCCGATAACCTCACCATGGACAGTAGTCCTCCCGTACACACAAAGGTGCTCATTTCGCCAGAGTCCGGAGGCCCCTGACTATGCACTTATGTCTCGTAAGACGTCCATATAAAAGGCCGTAGCCACCTGACCCACGATCCAGTTTGGGCTCGTTGGGTATAACCTGGAGCGGAATCCAATCGGAAACCCCTCAGTGATCACAAATGCGCAACCAAGTAGTTCGTAAACTACCGGGATTCCTCAACTCAACTCAACTCATATCATCTCTCTCTCATAATGTTTAAGATATGCTCTTAGTCTTATGGAGAATATAATTATTACTTAGCTGCCCAATGGGTCTCACGCATACCTAGAAGTCATCTAGGTCATATTCATGTTCGAGATCCATGCTCTAGAGACCGACAATGTCTGACTCGTCCCTAAGTATTTTACTTAGGTTGCCATATACTTAATATTAATACTATGGTATTATATCAAGTAACCGTCACGTCATCACATTAACGTATATGCATGTTTATATAAGTCGATCTATAGTCGACGTAGTGTTAGTCCTGTGGGACGCTCGTGCATAAATAATTAATGCAGTAACACTTAATCACATACATGTATCCACACATAACACACAAGTTATATCAACCAAATCCAAGCCCAAGGAGCTTCCTTAGGACAACTCGGATCAAACCCCTTTACATACCGTTCACCAAGACCTAGGATGCGCAGTGTAGTCCACTAGCTCGTCAAGCGTCCTCGTCTGATGTATGATCTAAACGGTATTAAAACTATAAGTCAGTCTCCATGACTAACTTCATCCGGTATCTCCGAATAATAAGTAACCCCGACAGCTCATCCCTGTTTTCTACAGTTATTTGTTACGGGTTTATCTAAACCAGTCGGCTTTGTTACTTAAACCCGTATGTCAAAACATTTTGACTGTTAAGTTTAATTCATTATATTTCTTTAATCTTATCCACCATTAAACTTAGGTATATAACCTATAGTTGCATGTATGCATGCATAACTATATTATTTTGTATTATTTTCCCACCATCCATTATAATACATTGTATTATATAATCCATTATCTTTAGCAAATTATATTTGCATTCAAAAACTCATAACATATAGTTCGTAACTATTTTGATAATAACCACCACCATTATATTATATGGTTTCCAACATTTATACATCCATCCTATATACACTGTATATTATACATCCATCCTTATATACACTATTCTTGTATATGTATATATATTTACCACGTAGGTAAGTTCCATGAGTTTTAAAACTCTTATATCATATGTTACATTTTATCATCTTCTTTTAGATGATTATTCCATTAGTCGTAATATTATACAACTTATATTAAGATTATTATCCTAATATTATGTAACATTTTACGTTGTATATTTACAACTCCTAAGGTTTAATCAATAAATACCTTAGTTAACAAATCCCATTTATTTATAGTTTGTCACATTATTTAATGTGAATATCCTTACTTGTATTAATTCCATTTAAAACCACATTAATACCATATAATGTTATAACATTTATAACATTGTAGCCCTTAGTCTAAAATTCATTTTCCAATCTTTAATAATTCGGTACAGCACCTATCTTTATTTTAATTCTATTTTGACCACATAATATTATGTAATGTTATACCATATATTAATATCATTTGATATGATATCTTTATTTCCTTTAATTTATAACCTATAGTTTTTATACAAAACTATTTATTATTGCCGCATAGGCACCACATAAAAATCTTATTCTTTTCCATAAACCATAGTTTCCTTTATTTACAAAATCACCCCATTATTTATACCATGTTATATATACCATTTAATATAACATTTTAACCTTAATATAAATATAACCTATGGTCAATATTTATAAAATACCGAACAGACCCAAAACTATTCAATAATTGCCATTTGGCCCTACTTATAACATATAGTTTTATAATATCATTAAACCATATATTATACACATATCTTATTAAATACCCTTATATAATTCTAAAAATCACCAAATTTCACCAAAGGGTTATAAATATCCTACTAACCCATATACTTTCGGTATTTATAAATCCACCACCTATATTTCTCCAAAGTGTCATAATGACATAATAATATATTATACATATATAGTTTATTTTAATTCCCAAAATCAATCCAATAAATTCCTAAAAATTCCTAATAGCCCATGGGTGTTTATAATACCATTATACACCCTTAATTTTCGGAAATAACATATATACCACATATGTTATAAACTTGTTACAATTAAATACATAACTTATTATAAAACCTTAAATAAGTTATTTAACTTATCTAATTTGGTCAAAACCTACCATATGGTCAAGGTTGACCACCTTAAAATTTCCTTGACCATTAATTCCTAATAATTACGGTTTGCACCCATACTTTTTAGAAATTACCATTTAACCCCAAAACTTTATAAAATCTTATAATTTTTATTTAAACTCCTTTAAGCCTCTAAATTTCGGCCTTATTAATATATAGCCCCCAAATTTAATTTAATTACACCTAATACCCCATTTCTTTGCGGTAATGCATTTTCACCACTTAAACTTAATTAAAAGCTTATAAATGCACAAATAAAATGGCCTAAAGTACAATAATTATTAGGAATTACCATTTAACCCCAAAACTTTATAAAATCTTATAATTTTTATTTAAACTCCTTTAAGCCTCTAAATTTCGGCCTTATTAATGTATAGCCCCCAAATTTAATCTAATTACGCCTAATACCCCATTTCTTTGCGGTAATGCATTTTCACCACTTAAACTTAATTAAAAGCTTATAAATGCATAAATAAAATGGCCTAAAGTACATGGCCTTATTACAAACATTGGCTTACAAAATAAATTACACATAAATGTCCAAAAATGCATTAAACTTTCGGCCCTCACCATATCTTTTCATTAATTACCAATTTTCCACATAATGTCTTAAATTTGACAATTATGCTTGTTTAATTAGTTATAAAATTTACCAAACCATTCCTTAATCACCTAAGGTCAAAATAAGACCTTAATATCCTTGTTCACTCACGGCACATATTATTCAAATATGTATAAACACATATTAATGTACCAAGTGAGGTTTAAGTGATTTATACCTTGTTTTAGCTTAGATAAAGCCTTGTTTGGTTCGGCCAGCTTAGGAATAAAATTTCCACAGCTTCTTTTACATGTTTTCCAACAGCAAACAAGACATAGTTAGTATCCAAGCAAGATCTAACCATAAGAAGTGTTTTAATGTATATTTCAAGGTAAGATTTACCTTAGAACAACAAGGTGAGTATGGATGGTCTTCGGCCTAAATATACAGAAGGTAAAGAGCATCAAAAGAGCTACTAAACCAAGGCTTAAAACCGGTATAACTTAGATTCGAAGATGGCTAATTTTTACCTTGTTTAAAATGCCAAAAATGGTGTTTTTGGCTTGGATCTGGCTATACCTTGAAGCTCTTGATAGATCCACTGAATAAGTATGTTAAGAAGAATATTATAAGGCTAGGAAACAAGGTTTTACAACCGGATCTAAAGAGAATCAAAAGATAAGTGCTTAAAGCACATTTTTGTACCTTAAGAACAAGTTTGGGTTTCTTCACCTTCTTCCCTTGTTATGACCGAGATTTGTCCTTCATTTGACCTCCAAAACAACCTAGATCCATGGATGGAAGTGGTTGATGCTTAGATCCACCGAAAGGAGAAAGATTTGTGAAGAAATTGAACATAAAATGACAATTAAGCTTACCTAGGTATCAAGGTGTTCTTCTATGTTCTTGGTGTGTTAGCCACGACTTGGAGAAGCCAAAGAGAGGATAGAGAGGCCTTGAGTCGTTGGGAAGCAAGGCAAATGAGAGATTAGGTCAAATTTTGCCTTAATACTCATTTTTGCTTTGTTTAATGTATTTAGGTGTTTGGTGACTCACTAAAGGAGATGGCATCGATAATTGGAGGGGCTGGAGCCTCTCAAGTGGCCTCTCACGTTTTTTGAAGGCTGCATTAATCAAATAAGGAGCCAAGTTGAATATGTACATTATTGTATTCAAAAGGTAAAAGTAGTCCTTAATTTATGGAATGGTGTTGGAGCTTGTCTTTTATATGTGCAAGTGGTGATTTTTAGGCTCCCTTTCATGTGGCTGTCGACCTCATGTGGTCCAAGGGGTCAAACTTTGACCTCTTGACCATTCTTAGTCAATATTGACTCAAGCGGGCCCCCTTTTAGGGTTTTATTAATATTTTAATATTAAATTTGTAAAAATTTGTAAATTTCTGGAATTAAATTCCTAATATGATATAATATGATATATTATCATATTTAAAGGTAATTATGACCTTTAAGCCCATTAAAAACCAATTTAGAAGGCAATTACACAAAAACGTGCTTTAAGGAGTTTTAGCGCACATTTTGTGTCGCAAGGTGTTTCTGAGCTTGGTTTTCTTTTAGAACGGTTTTTTGTGTTCCTTACATGATATTTGATCATGGTATCCAATTTTATATCATTTAGAGGTCATTAGACCTTTAAGGTTTCTTAGAGCACATTTTTGCCCTTCTTGACCTTGAAGCATGAAAATGCTTGCTTTGTGTTGGAGTGTTGTCCAACGATTGTAATGTTTAGTTATGTGTTAATAAGCTTAGGACAAATTTTTAGGTCCTAAGAAGTTCATTTGGGTATTTATTTACCCTAAACAGTCAAAGGGTGCAACATCTTGCTTTGTGTTGACCACTGTTGTTCTCAGTTGACTTTTAAGGCATGTTTAGGCCTTAATCAATGTGATTAGATATTTAATCCATATTTTATTAGTTTGGGGTATTTCAGAACTCCTTTAAACGACTAGCACAAATAATCTCAGGGGAGTACCAATTTCTTTAATTATGCTTTTATTTTGCTAAATTCTGCTGTAGAGAGCTCCTGTGCTAAAATGTTTATTTATGACCTTTGTGTTTTCTCTATTTTATATACTTACCGAAAAGGTCTTCTGAAACCTTCCCTTGTTTTTCTGGTGAACAATGAGGACATTGTTCAATTTAAGTGTGGGGGAGTGCCCTTTTCGGCGACATTTTGTGCTTAAAATGCTTAATCTCTCTACTTATCTTGCGTTTGTCCAAATTCAATATCGTGAACCCTTTATATGTGGGTTGTTCTCTTTAAGAATAAATATTGTTATGAATTGTGGGATAAATGGTACAAATTTAAAATTTTCATTTTGATTACTTTTGAGGAGCATTTTTATGCGGTGTGACCAAATGATCTGCAATGGTTGGATTTTTATTGCTCAGGGGTTCCTTCTGTCTTCTTTCTTAGGGATTGCTAAGGGGTGCTTCTCTGTCAAAAATAAATAAATAAAAATAAACAAGGGACTTGCGAGACACCATTGGTAACCAACAAAGAGAATTGAGTGTTCTTAAATACAAAGGCTTGATGCCTAAATATTATCTTCTCATCTCTTATGCAAAAGTGAAACAAATGCATAATTCTATTTTTCCTTTTGTTTTTCTCCTCAATGCCCATTCTTGAGAGAAGTTGGCCATGGTAAAAGTTCTCAAAGTCACCAAAACTGAGAAGCATTGAAGTACTCCGGATCATACCCCGAAACTCTATATTTTATTTTTACCCTGAGCACACCTGTGCCACCAGCAGTTGATGGATCACACTCCTCAAAAAGTTTAAGATCATGTACTATTTACCTCCTTATCCTACCCTTCATAATAATATTTGTTAGTATTGAGCATTCCCTACTTGCTTGGGTACATGGTTTTGCTTGAGGACAAGCAAAAAGGTAAGTGTGGGGGTGTGATAAGTGTCCAAATGAGCATGTTTTATGGGTGTATTTCATATATTTTATTAGCACTTTTCTTGCTCATTTCTCCACTTTGGTTAGTTTTCCTCTAGTTTATGTTTTATTGGTTATCTTACAGATTTATTGGTTAAACAGAGGAAAACCAAGCTAGGAGCAAAGTAGACGAAGAGACGAACGCATAGGCGCAAACGGATCTTAAATCGGAGCTGAAACGAATATTTTAGGAGCAAAACAATTTGTACGAACCACTGTCCAAAACATCAACCTGTCCGAACCAGGCTGGTCCGGACAGTGGTTGGACAATGCAAATATGGCGTCTGTGGCACGTCCGATGAAAAAAGCAAGGACGCAACAGAAAATCGAACCGTCCGAACCAGGGTGGTCCGGACGCCGGTTCGGACGCGGCAAAATGGACGACCGTGTTACGTCCGTGCAAATAAGAGCGGACAAGAACAAAACAAGGACATGTTGTCCGTGGAAAAAAGCACGGACAGAAGCAAGGACACAATGTGTCCGTGGATATTTGACCGGACAAGAAAGAAATGTTTGTGTGCTGTCTGTGGAAAAGGGCGGACAACACTAATGATGCGCCAATCCTGTCCGTGGAGAAAAGAGCGGACAACAAATAGAGCTGCAACTACGCCGACCGTCTTCCTCATTTTTCCTGCGGCGCCTGCAAACATATCTATCTACTCCATCAGCAATATCAGGCGCCGACGCACTCCTCAAATTGCTCACGCGTGTTCCAGCCTGTCTTCAGTCTGTCTTCTTCCTCTCCTTTCTTCTATAAAACCCACGGTCCTTCTGCTCAAATAAATCATCCCTTCCAAAAATCCAAAGTTCACCATCGTTCATCAAGTTCACCACCGTTTATCAAACCACGACCATCGACCACAACACAAACCACACCTACGATCCATTCCATCCTCTTATCCCCCACTTCTCCACTTTATTTTCAGTCTTCATTCCACCACTCAGCAGAAACGGGATAAAAAGAAGAGAAGAGAAGCAGCTGGAGCAGAAGCGAGTCGCAGTCCCGTCTCCTCCGGCAGTCTAAAAAATAATGGCTATCTCTATTCTATTTTCATTCATGTTAATGTCTGAGTAATTTTATATTTGTGTTTAGGATGGGTGTTTAACCCCAAATAATTCAGACTTATTTATAATACCAAGTTTGCTTATAAATATTTGTTTTGTCTCTCTAAATTATTAAATGCTTAAGAACTGATCATTTTTATGCATTTACGGTTTCTCTTATTTCAATGATTTTTAAATCTGAGAATAGACCACAAAGAAAGACAAACGTTAGATATTATCTCCTTGATTAGCAGATAAAATCCATCGCTGTTATTAAAAGAATTCTTGCTTAATGCTAATTAATGATTTTAGACTTCTTCTGATTGTAAAAAGTCTATTGAATTAATTAAGAGTTGTCCTTATCTATGATTTAGGAAGGCCACAAAATAAATTCTTAAACAGACAAATAGAGCAAATTAGGATTATAATTAATGTCTGAAATATACTTGGGCGATTCCACCTTCCTTAGCACACTTTCCATCCATTCAATACACTACAGTTTTATTTAAGCTTTTGATTATTTTTATTTTCCCAACACCAAGATTGCCACTGGCTAAACTCCCATTTTACAATTTATGCACTTTTATTTATCTTCTTGTACATTTACTAACTTGATAATTAATTAGATAGTTACGAAGTCTCTGTGGATACGACCTTGTTGTACTACAATGATTGGGTTCACTGCTCATAAGTAGCAAGATAGTTTACTGCTATTTTGCCCAACAAGTTTTTGGTGCCGTTGCCGGGGACTTCGGTCCAACTATCTGGTTTATTATCTGTTTAGTTTTTCTTTTATTTCCGTTATTTGCCCCTTTTTGTGTCTAAATTTTTGTTTTTGTTTTTAAGGTACTTAATTCTGATGGATGGTCACTACGATCAAGCAGGAAGTTGGTATGGTTACCCCTATGGCGCAGAGAACTACAATCAATGGAGTGTATGTCAAAGATGCGGAGAGTACCATGAAAGCCCCCAATGTTCAGACCCAAATGCTGAATTGAGAGCTCTCTTGGAGGATTTCAAGTCATCTCTCAAGCCTATCCCCATCTTTGTGTGCCGAGAGTGTGGAGGAGACCATGGAAGTTCCCATTGTCCTATGGTTGCAATAGAGAGAGACAACGCCATTTTAAGGGAAATGATGGCAAATTTTACCTCAAAGTCTGAAATGATCCAGCAAAGTACGCTAGATCAGGTAGAACACATGGAAAACCGGTTCAACAACTGAATGAAGTGGTTCACGAGGAGGAACAACCTGCTGAGGACTTAAGCTACTCTCCACCTCCTCCCTATTCGAATCAGAAAATCCATCACCAAACAACCATCAGCTTGATTATGAAGACAACTCCTCAGAAGAGAGTTTTTCCTTGGACTTCATGGAGTCTCCTCCCTCTGAAATCAACTACTATTTCCCCTCCTTCACCGTGCTATACCCAGAAGATAAGGGTGGATACATCCTCAACCTTGAGAAGGAGGAGATGTCGCCTCCCTCCGAGCCATCAGAAGAGAGTGCTATAGTCGATTTCAATGAGCCACTTCCCTCTGAAGTTAATTTACATCAAAGCTCGTCCAATGAGCCTCACCAAGAAGATGAGGACATCTACATCTTAAAAATTGAGGAGGAGGAGCCGTCCAACTTTGATCTTCGTCTCGACGATCAAGGCCTTCCCCACCTAACAACAATGATGTAAGGTGGAAGCATAAAGTTCACCCACTAAGTGTGGAGGCCACCTTCCCTTTTGATCCCGGACTAAAGATAGAAGACAAAGTCCGCCTCAGAGCTCTCCCTGCACCGCTCATTGAAGAGAAGGATGTTTTCATCCTTAATTTCGAAGAGGAGGCTCCACCAAAATTCGATCCTGCACCAAGGGTCAACAATCTCAACACCTCCACCTGACTAAAGATCAGTGGAGCCTGCACTTCTACATTCTAAGTGTTGGGATAGCTTTTCCTTTTGATCCGGGTCGTTTTTCAATTATCCATGATGCCCGCCCCACCCACCCGTTGAAGCCAACTTCAACGTTCATATTCGATCCCGGCTGACTTCACGGTGGTACGGTCTAGCCAAAGACCTTAACGAAGGGCAGCTTCCCGGGAGGCAACCCGGATGAAATTATCTTTCATTTGCGTTTAATTTTCTTTTAATTTTCAGGTTCTCTTTACATTTTATTTTTGCAAACTTTTAACCCGTTTGTAGTATGGTTGCTTCTAGTGTCTTATGCAGGTGCAACTTCATGTCTACACTGCAACCAAGCTATGCTACTTGAGGCTGAAGCTCAAGGTGGGGGAACTCCTTTAAACGACTAGCACAAATAATCTCAGGGGAGTACCAGTTTCTTTAATTATGCTCTTATTTTGCTAAATTCTGCTGTAGAGAGCTCCTGTGCTAAAATGTTTATTTATGACCTTTGTGTTTTCTCTATTTTATCTACTTACCGAAAAGTCTTCTAAAACCTTCCCTTGTTTTTCTGGTGAACAATGAGGACATTGTTCAATTTAAGTGTGGGGGAGTGCCCTTTTCGGCGACATTTTGTGCTTAAAATGCTTAATCTCTCTACTTATCTTGCGTTTGTCCAAATTCAATATCGTGAACCCTTTATATGTGGGTTGTTCTCTTTAAGATTAAATATTGTTATGAATTGTGGGATAAATGGTACAAATTTAAAATTTTTCATTTTGATTACTTTTGAGGAGCATTTTTATGCGGTGTGACCAAATGATCTGCAATGGTTGGATTTTTATTCTCAGGGGTTCCTTCTGTCTTCTTTCTTAGGGATTGCTAAGGGGTGCTTCTCTGTCAAAAAAAAATAAATAAAAATAAACAAGGGACTTGCGAGACACCATTGGTAACCAACAAAGAGAATTGAGTGTTCTTAAATACAAAGGCTTGCTGCCTAAATATTATCTTCTCATCTCTTATGCAAAAGTGAAACAAATGCATAATTCTATTTTTCCTTTTGTTTTCTCCTCAATGCCCATTCTTGAGAGAAGTTGGCCATGGTAAAAGTTCTCAAAGTCACCAAAACTGAGAAGCATTGAAGTACTCCGGATCATATCCCGAAACTCTATATTTTATTTTTACCCTGAGCACCTGTGCCACCAGCAGTTGATGGATCACACTCCTCAAAAAGTTTAAGATCATGTACTATTTACCTCCTTATCCTACCCTTCATAATAATATTTGTTAGTATTGAGCATTCCCTACTTGCTTGGGTACATGGTTTTGCTTGAGGACAAGCAAAAAGGTAAGTGTGGGGGTGTGATAAGTGTCCAAATGAGCATGTTTTATGGGTGTATTTCATATATTTATTAGCACTTTTCTTGCTCATTTCTCCACTTTGGTTAGTTTTCCTCTAGTTTATGTTTTATTGGTTATCTTACAGATTTATTGGTTAAACATGAGGAAAACCAAGCTAGGAGCAAAGTAGACGAAGAGACGAACGCATAGGCGCAAACGGATCTTAAATGGAGCTGAAACGAATATTTTAGGAGCAAAACAATTTCGTACGAACCACTGTCCGAAACATCAACCTGTCCGAACCAGGCTGGTCCGGACAGTGGTTCGGACAATGCAAATATGGCGTCTGTGGCACGTCCGATGAAAAAAGCAAGGACGCAACAGAAAATCGAACCGTCCGAACCAGGGTGGACCGGACGCCGGTTCGGACGCGGCAAAATGGACGACCGTGTTACGTCCGTGCAAATAAGAGCGGACAAGAACAAAACAAGGACATGTGTGTCCGTGGAAAAAAGCACGGACAGAAGCAAGGACACAATGTGTCCGTGGATATTTGACCGGACAAGAAAGAAATGTTTGTGTGCTGTCCGTGGATAAAAGGGCGGACAACACTAATCATGCGCCAATCCTGTCCATGGAGAAAAGAGCGGACAACAAATAGAGCTGCAACTACGCCAACCGTCTTCCTCATTTTTCCTGCGGCGCCTGCAAACATATCTATCTACTCCATCAGCAATATCAGGCGCCGTCACACTCCTCAAATTGCTCACGCGTGTTCCAGCCTGTCTTCAGTCTGTCTTCTTCCTCCTCCTTTCTTCTATAAAACCCACGGTCCTTCTGCTCAAATAAATCATCCCTTCCAAAAATCCAAAGTTCACCATCGTTCATCAAGTTCACCACCGTTTATCAAACCACGACCATCGACCACAACACAAACCACACCTACGATCCATTCCATCCTCTTATCCCCCACTTCTCCACTTTATTTTCAGTCTTCATTCCACCACTCAGCAGAAACGGGATAAAAAGAAGAGAAGAGAAGCAGCTGGAGCAGAAGCGAGTAGTCCCGTCTCCTCCGGCAGTCTCAAAAATAATGGCTATCTCTATTCTATTTTCATTCGTGTTAATGTCTGAGTAATTTTATATTTGTGTTTAGGATGGGTGTTAACCCCAAATAATTCAGACTTATTTATAATACCAAGTTTGCTTATAAATATTTGTTTTGTCTCTCTAAATTATTAAATGCTTAAGAACTGATCATTTTTATGCATTTACGGTTTCTCTTATTCAATGATTTTGTAAATCTGCGAATAGACCACAAAGAAAGACAAACGTTAGATATTCTCCTTGATTAAGATAAAATCCATCGCTGTTATTAAAAGAATTCTTGCTTAATGCTAATTAATGATTTTAGACTTCTTCTGATTGTAAAAAGTCTATTGAATTAATTAAGAGTTGTCCTTATCTATGATTTAGGAAGGCCACAAAATAAATTCTTAAACAGACAAATAGAGCAAATTAGGATTATAATTAATGTCTGAAATATACTTGGGCGATTCCACCTTCCTTAGCACACTTTCCATCCATTCAATACACTACAGTTTTATTTAAGCTTTTGATTATTTTTATTTCCCAACACCAAGATTGCCACTGGCTAAACCCCCATTTTACAATTTATGCACTTTTATTTATCTTCTTGTACATTTACTAACTTGATAATTAATTAGATAGTTGCGAAGTCTCTGTGGATACTACCTGTTGGTACTACAATGATTGAGTTCACTGATCATTCTCATTCTCTTCAATTGCTAGTTGACAAATAAACTTACTCCTTACACTTTTGTTTAGGCTTGCAAAACGGTGGGCTGCCTCACATCTCTTTTCTCCATGTTTGGTTGAAGAAGCAATTGAGCTGCTGGTTGCTCATTTGTTTTTGAATCCCTGGCCATGTACATCACCTAGCTCAAGGATCTGTGGCTTCTTAAGGTTTCTATTCGTATCTGATTCTTGGGTGAAATTTTATCTGTTGGTGGTTATATTTAATCTCTCCGACTTTGCATTATAAACCAATAGGAGCCACTCACTTCATGAGCTCCAACGATATCTGTTTGGGTTTGTGGTGAACCAGCTCTGTGCAAAAATTTTTGAACTGCTAATTTTGCCAAACCTGAATGTTGTAATGTTGGATATGTCCTGAAAATGTGTCATCATTGACCTTGCTCACATGTTGAATTATTTATAGTGAATTAGTGTTTCGTGGATTTATCAGAATTGCAATGACATTTGGCAAGCAAAAGAAAAGGCCCGAACTAGTTGATGGTATAATATGTTTGCCTGTCAACATCAGCGTATCATGAAGATTCTTAATACTTAGCTGTGGCTCAGGTTCCTGCGACTGCTATCGCAGTATGATTGGGATTTTTCTCCTTTAATTGTCGATATAAACAGTGACATGACTGCTCACGACGAGGAAGAGATCAATGTACCGTTTGCATTTCTCAAACCCAGTGGTTTTTTTGGCATGTCTGAGAGTTTGTTTATTTCTGGATAGCTGAATAATTTTCCAACTGGCAGGAGAACTTCAGAAAAAGCAAGGAAGAATCGTCTGAGAGCATGAAACCTGCCATGTTTTTGGCGACTACATATGACAAGTTATCGGAGGCATGGACTTCCGTTTCTCCAACATCAATAGTGAGCATCCCACCTGTGCAATAACCACATTTTTTTCTTTTAACCGTATGATTCATCCCCTTGTGATGTTGCACTGTTTTTTCTCTTTTTGACTCTGCTCATCAGTGAAATCTACGTCATTTATCTCATCCATTATGTTCTAGACTCGGACCTCTTTTATGAATCTTGTACCCCTGCTTCGATATTGTTGGCTCTTTTTTTTTTTTTTTTGCCTAATAAAGTGAAGCATGATTAGCATGTGATTTGATTTTAATCTTAAAGGAGCTCAAGAGGCTGGTTGCTTATGCTCGAAGCAGTGCATCTTTGTTGACCAATCTTATGATGCAGGAGCAAACCGACTCTCCTGGTTGGAAGGTGATCACCACAATTAAAACGATTTGTACTTGGTTTTGTCCTGTTTTATAGTGCTGGTATTTGCAAATTTACTTCTTGATTTTATTCTTCTTTGTGGAGTGCAGCGTGTTTTTCGCACTCCCTTAAACAACTACGATGCAGTTGTTCTTCTGCACAGGGACAGCTTAGCCTTTCCGCAGCTTCTTCTCTTTGCATCTGATATAAATGAAGGTTTGGCAGTGCTTTCTGTTGCTTTATCCTTGTTTTGCTATGATGAAGAAACTATGCTCACGTAAGCAAATTTTAGTGGGTATTATGCCGTAATAGTTTCTATAGGATTTGGCCTTCAACTCTGATCTATTAGAGATAGGTTGTGTTAAGATTTTTTCTTCATACTAAAATGCTAACTGATAAAATGAGGTTCTTTTACGTTTTCCTCTATCCTTTATATCCTCCTGCATGCGTTTCGAACCTTTCAATCACATCAACACGTTTTTCACAGGGAGGTGCATTGCACGTGGACCCGCCAGCAAGGAGTTTCATCCCTTGAGGCAAGAAAAGGGTGAACTTGAGTGAACTAAAGAGCAAGTTGATGGTTGGTTTTAATCCGCTGAAATGCTATCTCGCTGATATTGAAGTGAGTGGGTCCTGTTGGTTTCTTCTCTGATCCATGATTGCGTATGAACAATTATTGTTGTTATTATTATTCTTATTCTTATTATTATTATTATTATTATTGTTATTGTTATTGATATTATTATTATTATTATTATTATTTAATTTTTTATTTTTTTGAGAAAGGCGTATGAACCATTTCTTGATAGTCACTGAACTCCCTCCCTTATGCTATGTGATTGCTTCTGCAGCATGATTTCGGTGGTCATTTTAAATTTCACAATATGCCACGATTTGAGTTTGTAATTCGCGATATACCTCTTTTTTGAAATTTGTCCCTAAAATGCCACGATTTGAGTTTTAAATTCACAAAATGTCATTGTCCGCTAACGGACGTTAGTTTCACCGTTAAATCTCTCTGGTAAATGACTAAATGCCCCTGACGGCAAGTTGAATTTTTTTAAAAAAAAAAAAATCGCTAGTCGACCGTGCAACTATAATTTTTTTCAATTATTTTAAAACTTCACAAAATACTCTTGTTTGGTTTTATGGTTTACAATATACTACTATTTAAGTTAAGAGTTTACAATATGCGACTATTTGAGTTTTGAAGTTCACAAAGTGTCCCGGTTTTGAGTGTTACGGCTAGTTTTGAGTTCAAACGGTTAGTTTGAATCCAACAACTGTTTTTTTGCCTTTATATGGACCTTCATACCATATAAACAAAGCACAAACACCATACTAAAACCATGACCTTGTTTACAACTACAGTCAATGAAAGTTTCAAAAAATTCATTGCAAGATCTTGCATCACCGGTGTCCACCACTTGAAAAAATCACATGTCTGGCAGTTGTAGTAAGCCCTTCCAACCAAAGGTTCTTTGCGGGAGAGGGTAAGGTTTGATGGAGCTCCACATTTGCAGTGAATTGTTTGAAAATTTTCACTGATTGTAGTTCTAAACAAGGTCATGACTTTAATATGTTGTTTGTGCTTTGTTTATATGGTAAGAATGTCTTTATAAATTCAAAAAAAAGTTGTTGGACTCAAAAGTAGCCGTTACGGGCAAAACAGGGGAATTTTGTGAACTTCAAAACTGAAACAGTAGCATATTGTAAACTACTAAACTTAAATAGTGGCATATTGTAAACCATAAAACAAAACAAGGGTATTTTGTGAACTTTTAAAATAATTTTTTTTAAAATAGCCGTTTGAACATTCGACTCAGCGAATTTAAAGATAATTATAAAAAAAATCAAACTTGTCATCACGGGAATTTTGGTCATTTACTAGAGAGGTTTGACGGTGAAACTAAAGTCCGTTAGCGGACAGTGGCATTTTGTGAATTTAAAACTCAAATTGTGGCATTTTAATAACAAGTTTCCAAAAAGAGGTATATACTCTTATTTAAATCGTGGCATATTGTGAATTTTCCCTTTTTAGTATGAATGTGTACTTTTAACCTAAATCTTTATCTAACAGTCATTTAATTAAAATAAATCTATACTCTTATTTAATATATTATATGATCTAAATTTTAAATCTACACTTTTATCAACAAATCTACGAAATCTTTTCAAAATTCTAGAGTATTATTTTACTTAAATATCTACATTTTTTACATAAAGGGAAAATAATATTGAAGGTGATTATATATTTTCCACGATCTAACTTGCAAAGTAAAGTAAATGTCGTACATTTGTATTACATAATAAAAGTTTACCATCAACTAATAATATATCTATAGTTTAGTTTAATAAATATGTGCTCTGATTTAAAACAAATCTACAACTACATTTCAAAAAATTTATCAATTACTTAAATATCTAAACTTTGAGATAGATGGGGAATTAATAAAAAAAACTAAACTTCTATAAAACAAATCTACACCCACATTTTGAAAAAATCTATCATTTTACTTAAATATATACACTTTCACTTAAATGGGGAATTAGTAAAAATCTAAACTTTTTAAAACAAATCTACACTTACATTTTGAAAAATCTATCATTTTTCATCCAAAAAATGGAAATGAAAATAGTACCAATTGTGACGGAAGAAAGACGAATCTTTGTACATTCCACATCAAACTCATCGTATTGAGAGTTCCATCCCAACCCATCATATTCAGCATGCTCGTGTAAAACCAAACTGTTCTAGCAGTATAAAAAAACTGGATATCAAAGACGCGAGTCAACCTCCTTTTTATCTCCTTTTAGTGTTAGTGGCAAAAATTCTCCTTGCCTTTCATTGTTTGATCGAGCTGATAGTGTGCATGGCCTTGGGCGAGTGTATTGACTATAGAGCATACCAACACCGAGCATATAGGCTTGTAAGTGAGCGCATTGCTCGAGCGAACGTATTTCTTATCTTTTTCTTTGGCTAGTCCCCGAAAATGCCCGTTTTTTAGAAAGTTGGGATTCTCTTCCTGAAAGTGCGAACGTGAAAGAGCAATCGTGCCCTAGGTGATCATCAGTTAGCGTGAAGAACAGGTAACCTTACCGGGGTTTATTCGTGAAAGTAAGCTCTGGCTTTCGGCTTCTATTCTGCCGCTGTTCGTATTAGTTATTCACTATTTCTGCCTTTAATGGTATCGATAGGGGCTTCCTCGAACTATCCATAGCTGGAGCTTACTATAGAGCCGTAAAGAAGCATCCAACCCATAAGTCTACGAAGTACTCGTGTGCTATGCGTTCGTTGCCTTTCTCTTATATCCGCTTTTCTTTTATGACTTGCTGGATTCAGCTATCGCGCTTGCTTGAAAAGCCGATAAGAGTCTAGGATTCCTCTACCTTTTTTTGCTATCTACGAACGTAAAAGATGTGATGTGGTATCTTACTTATCTTAGTCTTAGAGATTGGCATCTTATTCAAATGAAAATGAAAAGCCTACCATCCCAGCTATGAAATCGGTAGAAGGAACACAGCCGATTGGAAACATTCTCCGATTTCTCTACAGAATATGTTTGAGCAAAAGAAACCGACTCAGCAACAAAGACAAGTGGTAGCATACTATGTTCCTCATAGGATTAGAAGACAGAATCTGATTCTGGGGGAAGGAAGACCTGACTTCAGGAGTGGAAGTGAAGTTCCTACAAAGGAATATTCATTAGTTCTATTTAAGATTCTTATTCAAGATCTGTTATTATATATTTTATTTCAAAAAAGCTTACCCTTGATTTCCAAAGGGAAAAAGCCCTTCAAAGTAAAGAAAGAAAGGCTAGTGCCACGGACTCTTAAACGAAAGGAATGAGTTCCAGATCCATTTATGGCGTTTGAGTCCTTATTCTCTTTGCTCGGCTTCCTTTCTATTGATCAGAAGCATACAAGCAGCGCCGGTTTAGAATTCGTTCTAAGAAAGAAAGGGCTCAGGCCCTCCCTTTGATTTATCCCCTTCCTGCTTTCTACTATTTGAAATTATGCCTATTTCACCGCCATACCAAAAAAAAGTATCCTACTTTGCGTGATGGTCATATATGATGACCAATCTTATAAATTGGAACGATGTTCAGGCATACCTGAAAGCAAACCAATGTCACTGAAGCTACTACTGGGAAGCTTCTTTATAGGGCAGTCGTCATACTATTGCTTTTCTTGAAGAGCGTGGCGTATGTTCCTAAGGCTGGTCTTGTCAATTCCTAAGCTTTGCTTCCCGTCCCCCCTAGACTCAGTCCCCTTATGAAGAAAAATGAACCAGGGTAGGCCTCTTCATACGAAGAAAAAGTCACCGAAGTAGTCAGCCTAGTAGCAGTATAAGGGAAGCCTAGCATAAAGTATGTAAGAAGTTCCCGGCTTGAGCTTGCCCTTTTCATAACATCAGATTCGGCCTAAACGCTTCGCGACTAGATTACTATAAGGTTAGGTGTCCTGCCACCAACCAACTCTGAAAGAAAACAAGAGTCTCTCCGTCGGCAAACTACTAGAAGTACCCACGAGTCGAGCAATGCTCCAATGAAGCAAGTGCTCTTTGTCCCCATTTTCCTCGGAACACCAAGAGCAGGAGCAGCCCATTCAGGCTTGTCAATGAAAATTGGACTATCTAGGACGGAAACGAGCCAGATGAGCTGCCACTCTCTTGTTCTGCAACCACTGGCTATAGCTATTTCCCCACCGATCCCCAAAGAATAGCAATAATAAAAAATAAGTGAAAGCTCAAGATTGTTACAGAAGACCGGAGAGGGAAGGTACCGGGCAATCAAGAAAGAAAAGCCAGCTTAAAAACCTGGTCGAAGCGCATGCGATGAGGGAAGAGAGAGACCACCAATGCAAGTGGATCGACTTAAGCATCGATTTCGAAGGCGGACAACATGAAGCATGAAACATATACCAGCCATTTTCTCGTTAATAATGTTGTTTCAAACAACAACGAGAAA